>JAYKKT010000008.1:0-14137 GCA_036023115.1 Brasenia schreberi
ACCAGGGACACACGGATTAACAGCCCCACCTAGTTTTCTATATTTGGCGCGGGTTTGAACCGCTTTTTTGCTCCGCAATTTCTATTGGTTAAGCCTTGATTTGACGCCTTTGTAGGGACATTTGCGGAGCATTATTTCGTAGGCTTTACGATATCTCCGCGCCTTTCTCTAATGTAAATTTCAGTGGTTGTAATGCTTCCGTGTCCAAGTTGCCTTTGAGCTGCTTGCATGCCCTGGTTATCATTGGTATCAGTGCCAGCTTTGGCACGTAGATCACGGTATTGAAACTGCTTAATTTCATCTTGCATCTTTGGATATTTCTTTGCTGCAGCGGCTCTGGCTTTGTCAAAACGTCCACGAAGTGCGCCATAGGTGAGTTTATGGCCAGTCTCATCGCATATTAAATACAGCGTTCTAATCTTCAGCCCACGTTTGCGCTCGCTGATCCGTTCGAGCAATCGCTTCAGTTCGCCTTCAATGGCCATGCGGATTTTCTTGCTGGTTTTGCCTTGTTGCACTTGCAGTACCTGGTCGCTGATATGCATTTCGCTCATGGATAAAACATCAGCTGGGCGTTGGCCAGTAAGGTAGGCTAAATCCAAAGCATCACGTGTCGGTTGGTCTGCAAACTCGTAGACGGCCGCAAACGTTTTGTCCTCGATGTAGACGTCTCGACCTGATTCTGTAAAGCCTTGCACGCCAAGGCATGGGTTAGGCTTGTCTGTTATTCCCCATTCGCGCGCTTTATTCCACATGTGGCTGAAGAGTGCTTTTTCACGGTTTGCCCTGGTTGTTGATCGCGTGCCATTCTTAGTGCGCCAATCAAGGTACTTGCGAATGTGGTGAGGTTCAATGCTATCGATCGGGGCGGGTGGGTTGCCGAAGTACTCCAGCAATTTGTCGAGCTCGCGGAGATTATCATCTTGTGTGCGAGCTGCTTTTTTGGGTATGACGTCTGTGCGGTATTTGTCAGCCAGCTTGTTAAAGGTAAGTATGCTCGTTACTCTCTCACGGCCATCACCTTCCAGCTCTGCCCATTTGCGGACCGCTTCTATGTAATCGCTGCCCAGCGGTATTTCTTTACGAGGCTTGGCGCCTGTATCGTAATAGTAATAAACTTTTCCGCTACGCTGCACACGTGCGCGCATGCGGGCTGGTAAATTGGTGTTGATGGTAGGTTTGCGTCCCATAGCGGCCATAATCTACGCCTTTTTTTAACGCTTGAGAACAGCAGGCTCCCAAGCTTGGGTTTTAGGTGGTTGTTTTGCGCTGCCTTCGATGACGGCCGTTGCGACGATCGGACGGCCAGCAGCGTTGATATAGAACGGAATGCGAGAGGTTTTAAGCCAATCACATTGCAATTGATGGGCAGTCTTTCCCCCGCGACCGCGCTTGATGCCGGTCAGCTCTGCAATGTCTTCAGGGGAGAGAAAGATACTCATTTTAGTTGTTTGAAAATTTCAACTAGCTTTTGTGCTCTGATGGTTGTGCCATTCCCAGCATCAGGGTGCTTTAAATTTTCAATCACACCAATGCACTCTTCAAGTACAGAAATAGTTCGTGTTTTTAGATCGCCAGCCAACGTTAATGACTTATTCGGTATGCCCGCTAAGAAATTCACACACGCAACGATTCTTTTGGCGTCTTCCTCACTCATTTCAGGTTGGTTGATGTATTCCTGATCGGATTCATCCTCTTCGCCATGATTGCGATTTGCTGAGCGAATGTGCCAGCAACATTGTCCGGGGCATGGTGTTACGGCCTCCCAAGGTTCGTTTGTGTGGTTCATTTGCTTTCGTCCTTTCCCTTCAAGTCTTCCATATTGACGTCAAACTGATACGGCAAGCCATCCACCCAGTACATCACGTGGACGCCGTCTGCGTACTCCAAGTAACAGGCTGGCACTGTCTTTTCGCTGTCTTTGCTGCCGATCGTCGCAGCCTTCCAGTGTTCGGCGGCTTGGCATGGCTCTTCTAGTGGGGTGATGTCGGGTGTCATGGTTTGATTCTCTTGAATTCAATCACCCATACCCATGGGTTAGCATCGCAAGAATTTGCGCCGTTAATTGATTGCCAAAGCCATGAATATGCTTCTCTTGCATTGTAGGCAAACAAGCGACCTGATTCTTTATTGACACCTAACCCATCAAACCAATATAAACGGTCGCCTTCCGCCCAATCTTCTTTACAACCCTCTGCCATTGCATCCTTCTCGCTAATGTCATGCAATCGTTCAACACGAATGCCAGTGATTTCTAGCTGTATACGTGAGGCTTTGCGGGGCATAAAAATAGATGGACGCTCGTACCAGCCTAGCTTTTCAGATTTCCCTAACTCGCAAAACATTAACAGCGGATCACAGGCATATTGGTACACCCTATCCGTCTCTAGAGTTAGGTCTATAAAGTGAGTCTCCATGCGCTTCTTTTTCTCGCTGAAACGCCTCTCCCACTTACCATAGGCATAGAAACTCTCTTTGACCCAAAGCTGGTCACCAACCTCGCCATACGGGCATGGATCAATATGGTTACCAATCATGTGCCCATCGGCTTTGTCATATGTCCAATAATTAACACCAGGTGCAGCCCATCCTTCTTGAGATTTACCCGATGGAGGGGCGTAGTAACGCACTTCTTGAATATCAACATCACCATACTGAGCGGTTATTCTCTTGCAAGGTAACGTCACCACTCGACGCGTCTGCGTCTTGGTGCCATCAAATATGGCTATCACCATCGGTCCTTTATATAAAATTGGGCGCTCTTTCATATATTCCCTTTTGTGTTTAATTAAGTGGGTGGCAGGTTGCGAAGCCTGCTCATGGTTGCGGTGCATTTTTTCATAGTAGCGGTCAATCTAAATCCGCCTAGTAGCAGTCAACTTAGCTTTGGTGACAAACCGGCCCGTATCGCCTACGGATTACACCCACATTGATGCGTACTGCTTGGCCTACGACGAGAAACCCCATCGCACAATACTCATCAATCTAGGTAGCCCGTAGAGTGGGCTAACCTCCACAGCTTAAAATGAAGTAGGCTGTGCAACTGCTCGCGTAAGTGCCATCAAGCCTGTTTGTAAATCAGTAGCGCCGATACTTACCCAGCGCTGATCTAATCCTGTTGTATTGCGAAGTCGATCAACTAATTCGCCAAGTTCTGCGCCTTTTTGTTTAATCTCATTCATAGTGTCAATTTCACCTTGGGTTAAATCTCTGTAACCTTTAATTTGTTGATGCTGATTTTCCATGTTGCAAGTCTCCTTTGTGGTTGATATTTAGCCCGTAGAGTGGGCTAGGCTTGAGTGCTAACAGTTTGTTTGTAGTTAATCGCTAGTCATAGGCGCCTCCTGTGGTAAATTCCAATCGACATCAAAGTATTTAAAATTGCCGTTCTCATCGAACTCGATATTGCTCAGAATGCCGTTTGTTTTACAAAGCTCCGCACCTGGTAGGGTGTTATATCCAGCATTCATCACTTTCAGAAGTACTGTGGGAGCGCATAATGGATCGGACACGACATCGATGATCACTGCGTTTTCTGGTAGCTTTAAAATGCGTGCCAGGTATTCAGGACTTATTTGCAATAACACCATTTTCATTTGATTGCCCTCGCTTGATATGTATCTATCCAAACCATTAGTTGAAGTGCTGAAGCAGCTTGTTGAACATGATGCGGGCCGCGCTGACCAGCCTGCTATACCAGCTGGTTACGCCAAAACCTTGCTTGGCCTTGGGTACATTGAAGCCACTTTGCTGGGCTTCAGGATCACTGAAGCAGGCCGCCTGGTGGTAGTCGAGCTCCGAAGGAATCTCTCTAAATGAAGCGGCTAATGGTGCTGGCTTAATCGTTTCGCATGGCTCGATGCCTAGCACCTTGCGCGCTTCATCGCGGACGTATGGGAGGCATGAAAAACCAAGGTCGTCATGGTTTAAAATTCTACGAACAAAATCTCTAGTCTCGATGTAATGAACCGCATCACACATGGGGCGCACGTGGGTGGCAATTCCACTTTTTATGAGGTTTTCAAGTTCTTGCGGATGTGTGGCCACGCACCAATCGCCAGTGGCTACATTTGCATATAGGTAGGCAATTGCTCTCATGGCTTACTCCAAGTCACTAGCACGCCGTTGATGGGCTTATAGCCGTATTGGTCAAACACAAAGCTATGCATCTGGCGGATGGTGTTAAAGCCGCACTCTGCGCTTAGTTGCTCGCGTTCGCGTCTGGTGAGGGCTTTGCCGTCGACGTAGATGGGTAGAGCGTCATTAAAATCCAGATGAATGGTGAGGACGTCTGTAATAGGCGCCTCTAAGAAGATCGATGCTCTGCTCGATTCGCCACTCAGGTAGCCGAGTATCTTGTCGCCAATCTCAGGCGGTATTGCTTTCACGGCCAGTGGCCAGAATGCCTTGGTGACTTTGCCCGTGACGATGCCGTGCACAAAGCCTGGTCGAAATGGTTGCGCGATCGTGCGCGGCTCATAATTACTCACGATATTGCCTCTCGGATATTCATTGTGGTGATGGGTTGGTTCAATCAACTCAAACATGGCTTGATCCCTCTGGTTTGCGGGCGCGTTACGCGTCCGCCTGACTTGAAACGTCTGCGTCAGCAGACACCTTTTGTTTGGCTCTGCGTTCACGCTTGGCCAGCTCTTTGTCTTTAATCGCTTGCAACTTCGGGGGTAATACCTTCGCGCCCGCGTCAGCGGTCGAAGGGGTAGAAGACGTCTGGCCAGCGTCAGCTGGCTCCTCGGCGTTTAATTCTTGCGCTTGCGCAGCAGGACTAGGGGTAGGAAGGGATTTTGCAAATGCAAGAAGTGCATCAAGATTATCGCGGCGGTAGTTTTTGTCTGAAAATGTATAGACTTTTGTATCTGTAAATGCGTCTTTAACGGCCGTTACGAACAATAGCGACTCAAGTGATAAATAATTATGTGGGGGATTTTCAGTATCACTTTGTTGAAATAACAAATGGATTAATTCGTCTGGAAGGCGATTCTTTGCCTGTTCAAGTAACGCTGTATAAAGAAAGCTGTGAATATGACTAGGTAAATAAATTCTGAAAGTGGGCACAGAATTAAATATGGCCATGAATGCATCTGCAAAATCGCGTTGATTGTTTTTGGTTTCAGACTCAGCCCATTCACGTTTTGCACGTTGCTTATTTTCTTCTTCAATCTCTTCAGGTGATTTTTCTTTGACTGGCAGCTTGCCCTCGCTTTTAAGTTGTTCAAGCTTTTGCGTTACGGCTGAAACAACTTCTTCCTCTTTGTAAACCAACCTAGTGTTGTAATTTTCATCAACAATGATGTAAGGCTCAGGTGTATCGTCTTTGAGTATTTCGGCAGCATCCATGCCAACGTTATGAGTGCGTATATTGCACGATGGGTGAAATCCATTGCCTATGTAAGCGTTGGCGCCGTGTGGTGCTATTTTCTTGGCTTCATCGCCGTGGATCACGCGTGGGTTTTCATTAATGAGCTTTTGTGCGTAGGCGGCTTTTTTATTTCCAAAGCAAACCGTGTCAGTGCAGACGTCTGGACTTTCGATATCGTTGAATAATTCAGGGTAATTGCCTGAACGTTTGGGGCAACTGAGGCATGAGCCTACACCTTCCACCAGTGTGTTGCTGTGGGTATCCCATGGCACGTCTTTTAAATTCAGCGTGTATTTACTGTGCACATAGTTTTTGGCGGCTCTATAACTAAAATCACCGTTAATGATGTCTTTGGTGGCTTGCGTCTGCAGTTTTTCGCCTGGTATGCGGGCAATGAGTAAGGCGATTTCACGGCCAAACTTACCAGACAGGAAGACATCCTGCGCATACACACAAAGCTCGGTGAGTTTGATGCTGGCGTAAATGTAACTGCGTGATTTGCCGATTTTCTCGGCTAGGGTATCTGCATCCCAGCCCATGAGTGAGATTTGCTTTTGTTGGAGTATGGCTTTAAAGCCTTGTGCCTCTTCAAGCGGGTGCAGGTCTGAGCGTTGTAGGTTTTCGAGTATCTGCAGCTGCATGGCTTCGACATCTTGCAGGTCACGAACGATAGCAGGTATATCCAACATGCCAGCCAACTTGCTGGCGCGCCATCTACGCTCACCTGCGACAATCTCAAAGCGCTGTGGGTGTACTTCGCCTGAGTGACTGGCGATCAGTGGGCGCACAAGTATGGGTTGCATCACCCCGTGTTGTTTGATGCTTTCGGCTAGGTCTTGCAGGTCTTTTTCATCAAAGCGTTTGCGTGGGTTGGTTGGGCTTGGCTCGATCCAATCGAGAGGCAGAAGTGTTCCGAGTACGTTGGCTTCAGACATGATAATGGTCCGTTCTATAAATGAAATTGTGGAAACTTAAAGGCGCGCGCAAAGACTTGATGTGCGAAAGCAGCGGCCTCTGGATTGAATTTTGGTAGGTATGGGTTGCGGCAAAGACTCTCCCAATGCACGCCTGGCTTTACTTGATACAAGCAACGATTGCCGCCGTGCGTCATGACCAGCTCACGATCCACGGCACGCTCTTCGTGAAAATAATCGAGTGTGTCGGTGACGGCATGCTGTGTGGCTTTGATGCCTTGGCTGTTGGCCAGCTTCATGATGGAATGGCTGGTAAATTGGCCTTTGATGTCTTTGATCACGTTTGCGATCTGCAATCGACGGCGTTTGATTTCTTCCCCGTTTGCGGGGTCAACGAATTTTTTAGACATAGTTACCTCTTTGCTTTGATCCAAGCGAGGTGAAAGCTGTAATTCAGCTGAAGCATCAGCCTTGCGGTCAGAATCACCCGTTGGATAAATTTGACGGCGCGCATCATTCCACCGAGTACAAAAGGCAAGCGTGTTCGCCTGCCATCTCTTGAATGAGTTGATGCATCTCACCAATGGTTTCTAGGCTGGGGCCTTGGTTACGGTTGTCACATTCGCTCACCAAGATAGAAAGACGTTCTAGCTTATCCATCCGCACCCAGCGCGTGATTTTGGTTAAATCCACGTTTTGGCTGGTCGTTCTCATGCTGCCGCCTGATTCAATTTTTGATTCAGCAGCTGTGCATTGCGGCTGTTGTGGTTAAGCAAGATGGACCAGCCTTTGGGCACCACGGGCGATAGCACAGAGCGAGTGCCATCGGTAATGAGGTGCAGGTGTTGCGCTTGGGAAAGCTGGGAGATTTCTAACAGGGTGGCGTCATCGGGCACCTGTATGGTTGTAGTTGACATGCTCAATCCTCTAAATATGCCAGCGGCTTGGGTGCTGGTTTTCCCTTGGGTGCTGGCTGATTCTTGGCCAGATTCGTCAGGCAGATTCTGAGATGCGGGATGTCAAGGCATTGAAGGAAGCTATACCCTTGGCGCTTTAAGGTTGTGCGCTTATAGGCAATTCGCAAATCATCAATACTTGGTTGCATGGCAAACTCTGGATGACGTTTTGCGAATAATAAAACTATTGGTTTTAATATGTCAACACCAAAAGTTTTAATTATGCTAATATTTTTCCCATGCAAAGTTTCACGGTGAAACTTTGAGTGATAAAAAACCCGCATATAACGGGTTGGAGGGGTATTATGAGAACGACCTTATGCGGTAGAAGTATGATTGAAGCAAGGGTTGAGCTTTTTAAATGGCTTAATAATGGGGTTGATTTTGAGCGTGATACCTGGGCTGTATATTGTGTACAGTATTGGCTCTATGAGATGGGAGGGATGCAGGGGGTTTGGTGATTTAGATGCGTAAGTTAATGCTGCTCTTTAATCTCTTTGACTTGCCATGTGCCATCAATCTTTTCTAGTTTACATATGGCTATAGATTTGACTGTGGCATTAAAGCTATTTTTGGCCCTAACAGGCTGTGTTGATAGTGCCTTGGTTTTTTCTTGATTTAAGAACATGAATTGTCGTTCATCTCTTGCCCATTCTACAGAGTCAGGATTCTTGGCATTTTTTTCAAATGCTAATTGGCATGCTGCTTCTGCATTACCTATCTCATGATGGTCTTGTGAAGCGGCAAGTTGTTCTGGATCATTTTGATCAATAGCCCCTTTTATAAATACTCCTGCTATGGTTACAAGTAGTAGTAGTTTGATAACTGGGTTTATTGGTTTTTTGATTTTCTTAGGCTTAGCCCCGCATTTTGGGCACGATTTTGCCTCAGAACTAATTTCGATACCACATTCATGACATTGAATTAAAGCCATGGAGGCCTCCTTTAAAAATCAAACGTTAACTGGATTTGTAAATAGTGAACGTTAGATTTTTGGTTTTTTATTGATTTGTTGACTCTCTTCAACTTCCGCTTCATGTTTGTAATTTGGTCTTGTTTGTTGGATGAATTGACAAGCTGTATCAACTTGCATGACCGCAAGTTTTTTTTCTTCCCTAGTTAAATTATCTGTTAATTGAATCATTTTGATTTGATCTGGATCGGTAACAAAAATACCTTCTTGATCTAAATCCCTTATGCCAACCCCTTGTGTAAGCCACAGGTAACTTACTTTGGCATCGTTGCATATGCGGGTTGCAATATCATAATCTGGCAGCTTATCCCCTGTGAGCCAGTTTCTGCCTGTTGTCGCTGATTTTCCGTATTTTCTTCCAAACGCACTTTGCCTGCCGACAATTGGTAATTTAAGTTTGTCGGCTATGTATTGCATACGTTCGCCTAGTTTTTCACGTTCAATACTCATAGTTGTATTTTATTCCCAGTGATTAAAACTATTGGTGATTGACTTTTTAACACTATTGGTTTTAATATTGCCGTCATGAACCTTAAAGACTATTTAAAAGACAGGTCCCAACAGTCATTTGCCGATTTAGTTGGGGTTTCTCAAATGGCCGTTAGCGGTTGGATGAGGGGTGAGAAGCAAGTGCGTGACAAACGTGTGATCCAAGTCTGCAAAGCAACAGACTGGAAAGTCACACCGCACGAGCTTCGTCCAGACCTTTACCCACACCCTCACGATGGCTTGCCAGAGCATATGAGGGTTGCGGCATGATTGCGATCTCATCGCTTGCCCTGGTAACTGGCGTGAATGGTTTCGATCACGGACCAATCAATTTCAAGTGGTGCGCCACACCCTGCACAGTGCTGCATAAATTCAAACGGGTGAGGGCGCTTGGCGGGGTTTGCGTTCTCTTCAGCAGGTTTTGCGCTGCAGTACGGGCATGTGACGTAGATGTAGCCGTCTTTAACAAACGTGGTCATAGCGATTGCCTTTCATCACTATTGTTGTGGTTTGAGTTGGGGAACACGAATCATAACAGATTGGCAATCGCTCCCCTGCAGTACACCGCGCCTTCACGGTGGCCTTTGCCTTTGGGTATGGGCAAGTATGTTGGTTATGCCAATGTCTCGGCATACTTTCTCCTCTTAAGCTTGCCCGCGATCTAACCAATCGCGGGCTTTTTTTCGTCTTATGGGGCATTTGAATTGCTTTCGGTGGCAGTAATTAAAAACAATATGTCATTGATTTAATTATAAAAATACGTGATTTTTAATAGGAGAATAACGTTGACAATAAAACATTTGGCATCACGTTTAGCTCATCAATTTAATGGCGGCGCCATTGCCTTGGCGGCAATGATGGATAAATCACCCAAGGTGCTGCAAAACAAGCTGAACCCAAATAGTGAAACGCATTATTTAACGATTGCTGAGTTTGAAATGATGGCGGATATGGCCAACGGCAATTTGACTGTGGCGAAGTTTTTTGCCGATAAGGCAAATGCGATTGTTTTCAAGCTACCTGATGCGCCTGAGATGAGTGACATGGAATTGCTTGATTCTTTCATGAACATCATGGCTGAGCTGGGCCGCTTATCAAGTGAGTTTCAACGCGATTACGCGGATGGCGTGATTGATGAGGTAGAGAGCCAACGCATTAAAAAAGCGGTCGATGATGTCATGGCTAAGCTTTTTGAGTTTCAGGCTGTTGTACAAAGGGTGGCGCAATAGTGGCGAAGCGTCCTCCATTACCGTTTGGTGAGATAGCAAGCCACGCGCTAAGTGCCATACACCAGCTGCTTCACCAGTGGTTACCTCATGGCCATCGGCATGGGCATGAATACAGGGCATTGAACCCGCTGCGAGCGGATTCATCTGAGGGGTCGTTCTCAATTAACCTCAATACGGGCGAATGGGGTGATTTTGCGACCGATGATAAAGGCCGCGATTTAATCAGCCTGTATGCCTACCTTAACGGCTTAGAAAATTACGATGCAGGGGTAGAGGTTGCCGACCAGATCGGCTTTGCTATCCCTGATGCGTGCCGCAATCAAGATCAGCCCGTCGAGCGTAAAGCACCGATTGTTGACCCCGCCAAGGTTAAGGCAAAAGAGAAAGCCGAGGACGAATGGGAGCCGGTTTATCCTGACCCAATACCCGATGGCATGGAGCCACACAAGGCGCACATTAAGCGTGGCTTACCCAGTAATGTTTATACCTACCGTGACGCAAATCAAAAAATACTAGGTTATGTGTATCGCTTTATCACTAGTGACGGTGGTAAAGAGACTATCCCGCATACGTTATGGCGTCATAAAACGACAGGACAAATTGAATTTAAATGGCGTACATGGCCTGAAGGTACACGCCCATTGTATGGGTTAGACAGACTCGCTAAAAATCCTGATGCGTATGTGTTGCTGGTCGAAGGGGAAAAGTGTGTTGATTACGCCATCCCTTTAGTTTCTGGCGTGCCTGTCACCTGGCCCGGTGGTAGCCAAGCCGTTGATAAATCCGACTGGTCGCCATTAGCTGGCCGCAAGATTTATGCATGGGCGGATTGCGATGCCAAGCATGAGCCTCTTACTAAAGAAGAAAAAGCCAACAACGTAGACCCGCTATCCAAGCCGTTATTGCCTGAAAAAAAACAACCAGGCATGAAGGCCATGCTGCAGATATACGAGATTCTGCATGCGCTTGACCCTTCAACCGAGTTTCATTTAATCGATATCCCTGCACCTGGTGATAAGCCTGATGGCTGGGACATTGCCGATGCTATTGATGAGGGCATGAACGCAGCTGCGTTAACGTCTTTTATTACAGGTAAACACCCCCGCATATCACTGGTTGTTAATAACACCGAGATTGCAAAACAGCCTCAAACCCCTACAACAGCTAACGCGAGTGATGAAGATGAATGGCGCCCTTATTTAAATACTAAGCGCGGCGAGCTTGTCGATTGCCGTGAAAACGTATTTCTGTTTTTAAGTTTTCATCCGCGATTAAAAGGGCTTGTTGGCTTTGATATGTTTTCACTGCGCATAGTGAAGCTGAGAGCTGCACCTTGGGACAAAGATTGGCACGAAGGTCTGGATTGGCAAGATGACGATAATCTTGAATTGGGGTTGTGGTTATCATCGCGCGAAGGTTATTTGGTGCGGGGGGTAGACACCATCTTTCAGGGTGTAAAACTCGCAGCCAGCCGTAATAAGTTCGACCCTGTGATTGATTATTTTGAGTCACTGCAATGGGACGGCATATCTAGGGCGCGCACTTGGTTGACGGATTTTGCTGGGTGTCGGGCTTCAGAATATATCCATATTGTTGGCATCAAATTTCTACTGACAATCGTCGCGCGGGCTTATAAGCCTGGTTGCCAGATGCGTACGATGGTGGTGCTTGAAGGCCCGCAATATCGAGGTAAATCGAGCATATTGAGAATCTTGGGTGGTCGCTGGTTTAGTGACTCTCCCTTGGATTTAAAAGGCAAAGATGGCTTCATTAATATCCAAGGGATATTGATCAACGAGATAGCGGAGCTGGGCTCGTTTAACAATCACGACTCCAATGTTATTAAATCGTATCTTTCCAGTGCGACAGACCGCTTTAGATCACCGTTTGATAAGTTTGCAAAAGATTATCCACGTAGGACGGTGTTAACTGGTACCACGAATGAGGACGAATACCTGAAAGACAAAACTGGTAATTCTCGGTTCTGGCCAGTTAGAACAGAAGAAGTTGGCGATATTGATTTGGAAGGGCTTGCTGAGGCAAAAGACTTACTCTTTGCGGAAGCGGTGCATTTGTTTAAATCAGGTGAGCCTTGGCATATAAGTGCTGATCAGCAGCGCGACATATTTGAGCCTGAGCAACGATTGCGCGAGCATGACGATCCATGGGAAGGCTTAATAAGGGATTGGCTCGATAAAGAAACATTTAACAGCATTACTGTGGCAAGGGTGTTAATTGATTGCCTACGCTTTGAGCCTTCAAAGATCACGCCAGCAAACTCTTCAACAGTAGGAAAGATTCTCACTAGGATTGGCTGGAAGCAAAGCCGTCCATCAGATCAAAACTCTACCAAGCGTCAGCGTGTTTATCTGCGACCTGGTGTTGATCTCAAAGCTATCACTTCTAACGTATCGGGGGATGACGATGAACCGATACCTTTCTAGCTCCATTAAATTCAAGCAGGGATGGGTGATGTGTATTGCCCGAAAAGCGCGGTTTATTGGTTTTTATCATCATGCAGTGAATCAAAGAACCCTTGATTCTATTGGGCGCGTCCAAGGTGTCCAAGCAGTCCAGCGATGTTACTCACACATACACACGTACACACGCGTACGCGCGCGCATGCGTGTGTGCATATTTATTTTTTTTGATTGGACTAGTTGGACTGCTTGGACACAGCAATATAAATCGAGTGGTTTTGCAATGGCAAAGGTTTTTAAATGAACAAGCCAGACAAAATTACCAAAGAATGGGTGAGGGAAAATCTACCCGAGTGCACCGCGCTGGCCGATGAGCTGCGGGATTTATTCGGCGATAACACCACCTGTGTATCAATGGTCGAAGGGGATTTGATTATTGGCAACCCAAGCAAAGATGCCAGTTTGCCATATCTCAATGCCACTGATTTTCTTAATGCAGGCACCAAAAGTCGCGCTAACACTGCGTATGTAAACCGTGAAAGAAAACGAGGTGGCCAATGAGTGAGCGAAGCATTGCGTTGCCTGCTCATTTTTACCGTGATCCTGCGCAGGTAGTTGAATCTACCCAGTTAGCTGAGCTTGGTTGCCGCGCATGTGAGCATCATGGGCAAATGCTTGGGAAAGTCTATTGCACCGAGCCACGTGTGACCAACCATAAACGCGTGCCATTCATTGGCACCAAGTGTAAGCATTTCAAGTTGCAGGAGGTTAAGCGTGGCCATGGAAAATGAACACATACATGATCGCTTAAACCTGTGGGCTGAATGGCGGATCAGGCGTGATTCAGGTAGCTTGGGTTATCCGCGCAAATGTGCGTTTGTGAAAGATGTTGGTTCATCTTACTGGTTACCTGAGATGGAATCGGCTAGTTTTGAAATTGAAAAATGTGTGGTTACCTTGCAGCATGAATTGAAAGAAGCAGTAATGGAAAAGTATATTAGGCTTGGCACGCCTGAACAAAAGGCAATGCGCTTGGGTATAGGTGAGCGAATGTTTCGCCAACGGTTAGCATCAGCAAGGGCCGAAATAAAAAGGCTATTGGATTGCATACACAATGGGCATCCACTGAAATAAAAAGTACTTGCGCTCCATTGCCGCTGGATGTACATTATCAGCTAAATTTTTATTATTGCGTCTACAAAACCCGTCAAGCATTTGCTGGCGGGTTTTTTTATGGGTGCTAGATACCGTGAATATCAGTGTTAAGACAGATATACAACGCTTAAACGCTAAGATATTTGAATTGCGAAGCACAGTCATAAACAAAGCCATACCATCCGCGCTTAATAAAACAGCATTACAAGTAAGAACTCAGGTTGTTAAATCTATTCGTCAACGACTGAAGAAGATGAAGGCGGGTGCGATCAGGAAAAGAATCAGCATCATTAAAGCCACGTCAGGAAATCAAGTGGTTGTTATTAAAGGTCGTCGAGTGAATATCCCGCCTGGTGCATTTAAATTACCAGGGCATGGGAACGCCCTTTATGTCCATGTTGGAAAAAAACATCGAATCATCGTTTCTAAATCAGGCAAGTCAATGGGTAAAAAGATAAGCTCAGGCTATCAGCTTGCACCAGTGCAAAGTGTCCAGGTGATAGAAGAATATGCCAAGTCCTCTACTAAGCAGTTAGTTGAGCGAGTAGCAAGAGAGCGATTCCCAGTTCTATTTGAAAGAGAGCTTAGGTATTACGGAAGGAAGTAGTACTAGTTTATTTCGTG